>CAUJBT010000180.1:0-17734 GCA_963082735.1 Pocota personata
TCTACGCTCCAGCCGGCGATAGGTTCGGCTCTCATTCTTTGGATGGAAACCAGCTCCCGTTCTTCCTGACGCGCACAATGTTTACAATCCGTTCTGCATGGTCTCCGGAACAGTGCATCCGCATTAGAGTGGAGTTTTCCTTTACGATGCTGTATTTCGTAGTCGTAGATTTGCAGCCTTTCGATCCATCTTGCGACCTGACCCTCAGGACTCTTGAACTGTAATAGCCATTTTAAGGCTGCATGGTCTGTGCGAAGAACGAACTTCCTCCCGTAGAGGTATTTGTGAAAATGCTTCGTAGCCAAGATCAAAGCTAGAAGTTCTCTCCTTGTCACGCAGTAGTTCCTTTCTGGCTTAGAGAGCACCTTGCTGAAGTACGCAACCACCTTCTCTTGGCCGTCATGCACCTGGGAGAGTACGGCTCCTACCCCAACATTATTAGCATCTGCATCCACAATGAACGTTTCCCCGGGAGTGGGGTAAGCCAGTATCGGTGCATCGCATAGCCGTTGTTTAAGTGCCTTGAAGCTCTTCTCGCACTCAATTGAAAATTTGAATTGTTTTCCCTTTTCCGTCAACTGGTGCAGGTTCTTTGCGATCCCGGCAAAATCCTTCACGAACCGTCTGTAGTAGGTGGCTAGGCCCAGGAAGCTCCTTAGTTGGTGTTTATCCTTGGGGACTGGCCAGTTTTTCACCGCTTCGACCTTCTCTGGATCGGTTCTCACTCCTTTCGCTGAAATTATGTGCCCCAAGTACTTGACTTCCGCTCTAAACAGGGCGCACTTCTTGGGGTTGAGCTTCAGGTGGGCACTTCGAAGCCTTTGAAACACATCCCTTAGATTGTCTCGGTGTTGCGCAAACGTTTTTCCTACGACGATGACATCATCCAAGTATACCAAACAGGTTTTCCATGTTAACCCTTGCAGGACACATTCCATCAATCGCTCGAAAGTCGCCGGAGCATTGCACAGCCCGAATGGCATTACCGTGAATTGCCATAGCCCATTTCCTGCGGTGAAGGCGGTTTTCTCCCGGTCTTCTGGATGGATCTGTACCTGCCAGTAGCCACTCTTCAAGTCGAGAGCGGAAAATCATCGGGCTCCTGATAGTGTGTCTAGCGTGTCGTCAATCCGTGGTAGAGGGTAGCTGTCTTTCTTGGTGACGTAATTGAGCTGCCGATAGTCCACGCAGAACCGCGTGCTGCCATCTTTCTTCTTAATCAGTACAACCGGTGATGCCCACGGACTTTTGGAACTTTCAATCAGACCTTCTTTCTCCATTGCCGACACCATCTCTGCAACTTCTGTCTGCTTTGCCAATGGAAGGCGCCTAGCAGGCTGACGAATTGGTCTAGTATCACCAGTGTCTATTCGATGTTGTACCAGGTGTGTTCGGCCGTATTCTCCGTCCTGTGAGGCAAATACATCAGCGTACTCATTGATAAGATTCTCTGCCATAGTTCGCTGCTCCTGATTCAGCTCACTGGACTGGAGAATCGTCTCTCTTGTTTCCGCTGTCCAAGGTGATGGGAGAGGTTTTGGAGGACCACGTTCAGATATTGTTGCGACGGCGGTAATCGGCGTGTATTTTCCAGTCACCTCCCCTCGCCTTAGTTTGACAGTATATGGTCTTGCGTTCAAAACTCTCACTGGAACCATGGTGTTCTTTGGTTCGACTAACGTCTTTCCCACGATGTAGTCTTGAGAATTCTTCTCCGGGTCTGGTTCTACTATGTAGAATCGGTGGCTCCCAAGATCACCTTCCAGCTTCGTCCAAATGATTGTCTCTGAAGACGGCGGCAAAATTTCGTCTTTGCTGATGACTGTCCTGAGAGTTACGGCATTATCGTTTCCGTACACCATCGGAATCTCCACATTTCGATACCTCAGTACTTGCATCCCGATGTCCAAGATTACTTCATTTGCTTTCATGAAGTCTATTCCGATGATGCACTCGTCGCATATATCTGCCACAAGAAATGCATGGGAGAACGTCAGTCCCGCCAGAGTAATCGTAAGACGAACTTCTCCAAACACCTTCGCCATTTCCCCTATTGCAGTCTTCAGGCAGTAGCTGCTGGTGTTGTGCAGCCAGGAGCTTCTGACGATATCTCTTCTTACAATGGAGGCAGTGGCGCCTGTGTCGATGGTGGCTACGCACTTCTTCTTGTTGATTAGTGCCTCCACTGTCAGGCTCTTGTTAACCCGTTTGGTTTGCGAAACTTGAATGGTGGTCCTGGGGGCCTCGATTCCCGTAACCAACTTCTGCCCCGCGAAGTTGGTCCTTACGCATTTCCCGACTGCTGGTTTTGGGAAGTCTGACTGACAGGATGAAGTTATCACCGCCAGATGATTCCTCTCTGCTTCTCCTACTTCCGCAATGTGGACAATTTCCTCGTCTAGGTGCACTTCTGCACTGCCGTTGTAGGTGTCCGGTTTGGTTGCAATTCCAGCAACGGATTGGACTTCCGCGAGCTTTGTCTTCATCCATGACGGCTGTTCTCTGGCATGAGCATTCCACGACGGACATTTCCCTGACACGGTGTATTCCCTGGTATGCTTGGTCCGCAGCCTTCATTGACAAAGCGAATGCCAATGCCTCGGGGAGTGTTCGCTTTTCAGCCATCCTTACAGCCATTTGCAGTTGTCTGTCCTCTATTGGCCTGAATAAAAGCTTCCACCGCCATTTCGTTGATAAGCTCCTCACCGGCTTTAGGGTATGAAAGATGGGCTAGTCGCTCTATATCCGCTTGCAACTGTTGGAGCGTTTCCCCCCTTTCTGGACTCGACTACGCAGCTGAACCCTGTACACCTGCTGCATGTGTATAGCCTGAACCAGAGAATCGTAGTTCTGCTGTTTATCTTCCGGGATGGTCTGCAAGAGCTCCGCAGCTGGACCCCTCAGTGCAAGTGTGAGTGCAATGGACTTCTCTTCATCGTCCCAGCTATTGGTCATGCGGCCGCTTCGAATTGCCTTTTATAAATTGGCCATGATGTTTGACCATCGAAGATAGGAGGCTGCATCTACTTTCTTCTCAGACCGTCAGTGGAATATTCCCGTGCTTTCTGTCTCTTCACGTTGCTGAGCTCCTTAGCAAGATTTTCGACTTGCTTTCCTACTGTCTCGATTTGGTATCCACTTTTTCAAACTGAGTCTCTATCTTCCCGAACTGAGTTTCATGTTTCTCAAAATTTTCATCGAATCTAGTTTCGACTTTTTCGAGTTGCGTCTCGACCTTCTCGATTTTCTCTTCGATCACTTCGAATTTGGATTCCAAGTTCTTGTTTTGCTCATCAAGTTTACTTTCCAGAGCATCTAGCGAATTCTTTTGTTCGTCCATTGCTTTCTTTTGTTCATCCAGCTTAAGTTCTAGAGAATTCCTTTGGTCGCCCATTGCTTTCTTTTGTTCGTCCAGCTTAAGTTCTAGAGAATTCCTTTGATCTTCTATTGCTTTCTTTTGTTCGTCCATGACTAACTTAAGTTGCAGGAGCAGACTTGTTATACCCGGGTCGGCTACTGTACTTGCTGGTTCCTCTTCCACGTCAAACTCTATGTCATGCGGATTTTCACCTTCCTGCGTTACTGCTTCTTCCAGACGAATCAGTAGGGCATCTTTTCCCCAGTTGTGTCGAGATTCCGCTTACTGAGTTCTGCCTTTAGTTGAATTATAGTTAGTTTTCCCAATTTGCGACCCATTTTGCGCAACTAATTAACTCACACAGAAATGGTTTTTTTTTTTTTTTTTTTTTTTTTCTTTTTTTTTTTGTGCAATTTCACACCACGGAAATAGTTATTCACAGAATAAGTTTTATCCCAGCTTCTGACACCAATGTAATATGCGAGCTACGGCTCGAGTAGATAAAACGATATTCTGTGAAATTTATTTCTTTATTTTCTAGTCTATAGAACAATTCAAGTTCACACTATACTATTCTTTGCAAATTCTTTTCTTACAAGGTCTCTTTCCTCTCAAATCACTTTATCTCCTTTCAATTACTTAATTCACAAATCCAAACTATTACTTCTTCTTGTTAACTCTCAACTTTCGTTTCATCACAAAATTACAACTTCAGCTTTTATCACTTTTCCAATCTCTTCGCCACGGTTCTAAACCAACTCATTTTTATTTATCGCCATCTGTCCTTATATAGCAGAAGTTTCAGATAACCAGAAACTTCTAGCAAATTCTTCGACCACTGGAACAGAAAATTCTGACGTAATAATTCCAAGATGACAATCATTTCTTCCAGTTATAATTCTCTCTTTATCCGTGGCGTTGTCAGCTATTGCAGACCGAACCTCGAATGAAAGTACAGTTTGGAATGGGCTGAAGGAGCGTAGTTATCATTCTACATTATTGTTGCATACTTTTAGACGATGTTACATTATCATTATTATCATTATTATCATTATTATCATTATAATCATTATTATCATTATTATCATTATTATCATTATTAACATTATTAACATTATTATCATTATTACCATTATTATCATTATTACCATTATTATCATTATTATCATTATTATCATTATTATTATTAATATCATTATTATCATTATTATCATTATTATCATTATTATCATTATTATCATTATTATCATTATTATCATTATTATCGCTATTATCACTATTATCACTCTTATCACTATTATCACTGTTATCACTATTATCACTATTATCACTATTATCACTATTATCACTATTATCAATATTATCACTATTATCACTATTATCACTATTATCACTATTATCACTATTATCACTATTATAACTATTATCACTATTATCACTATTATCACTATTATCACTTTATCACTATTATCACTAATATCACTATTATCACTATTATCACTACTATCACTATTACCACTATTATCACTATTATCACTATTATCACTATTATCACTATTATTACTATTATCACTATTATCACTATTATCACTATTATCACTATTATCACTACTATCACTATTATCAATATTATCACTATTATCACTATTATCACTATTATCACTATTATCACTATTACCATTATTATCATTATTATCATTATTATCATTATTATCATTATTATCATTATTATCATTATTATCATTATTATCATTTTTATCATTATTATCATTATTATCATTATTATCTTTATTTTCATTACTGTCATTATTATCATTATTATCATTATTATCATTATCATTATTATAATTATTATCATTATTAATATTATCATTATTATCATTATTATTATTATCATTATTAACATTATTATCATTACTATCACTATTATCATTATTATCATTATTATAATTATTATCATTATTATCATTATTATCATTATTATCATTATTATCATTATTATCATTATTATCATTATAATCATTACTATCATTATTATCACTATTATCATTATTATCATTATTGTCATTATTATCATTATTATCATTATTATCTCTATTATCATTATTATCATTATTATCATTATTATCATTAACATCATTATTACCATTATTATCATTATTATCATTATTATCATTATTATCATTATTATCATTATTATCATTATTATTATTATTATCATTATTATCAGTATTATCATTATTAACATTATTGTCATTATTACCATTATTATCATTATTATCATTATTATCATTATTATCATTATTAATATTATCATTATTATCATTATTATCATTATTATCATTATTATCATTATTATCATTATTATCATTATTATCATTATTATCATTATTATCATTATTATCATTGTTATCATTATTATCATTATTATTATTATTATCATTATTATCATTATTATCATTATTATCATCATTATCATTATTATCATTATTATCACTATTATCATTATTATCATTATTATAATTATTATCATTATTATCATTTTTATCATTATTAATATTGTAATATGCAAGCTACTGCTAGAGTAGATAAAACAATATTCTGTGAAATTATTTCTTTATTTTCTAGCCAGGTTCACACTATATTATTCTTCGCTATTCTTTTCTTACAATTTGTCTTTCCTCTCAAATCACTTATCTCCTTTCAATTACTTAATTCGCAAATCCAAACTAATTACTTCTTCTTGTTAACTCTCAACTTTCAATTTATCACAAAATTACAACTTCGCATATTATCACTTTTCTAATCTCTTCGCCACGGTTTTAAAACTACTGAACCCTTTCGATCGCCATCTGTCCTTATATAGCAGAAGTTTCTGATAGCCAGAAACTTCTAGCAAATTCTTCGACCACTTGAACAAGAAAAATTCTGATGTAATAATTCCAAGATGTCAATCATTTCTTGCAGTTATAATTCTTCCTTATCCGTGATATTATCCGTCTCTTTCGCAGACATGAACTGTGGAGACTTAGCCGCAAACGCGAACCTCGAAAGAAAAGACATTTTGGAATGGGCTGGAGGAGCGTAGTTATTATTCTACATTATTGTAGCATAATTTTAGTGGATGAAAACACTGCCCCCCTCTTAGACTTGTTCGTCCCGAACAAGTGCGTCCTCACTTCGGCCATTGTATCGACTCAGTCGGTCCACATGAACCACTTTCATTTTGGCCCTTGGTCCTCGCTGGATGCGGTAGACAACATCGTTGATGCGGTTTATTATTCTGTAGGGACCCTCCCAGTTCCGCTGCAATTTAGGTGATCTCCCCTTTTGGCGATGGGGATTATACAGCCACACCAGATCTCCTTCCTGGAATCCTGACGTTGTTGCCTTGGCATCATACCTGGTCTTCATGCGGTCGCTCGTCATCTTAATCTGGCTTCTGGTCCTTTGGTGTATGTCACTAAGCCTTTCCCTAAGGTCCGCCACGTACTCTTCTTCATTTCTGGGCTCATTGGTAGGAGATCCAAATTTCACCTCATTGGGTAAACGAGCTATTCCACCAAACAAGATTTCGAACGGCGTATGTCGAGTAGTGCTATGCACGGCACTTCTATAGGCCATCAAAAACAAGGGAATCTGCCGGTCCCAATCCCGTTGGTAGTCACCTGTGACCTTCGAGAGATGTTCGTCCAAAGTCCTATTGAAACGCTCCACCATACCGTCCGACAGTGGATGAAGCGGGGTTGTCCTTGTCTTTTTGATTCCGAGTAGTTGACACATCTCTTGGAAGATTTTTGACTCGAAGTTCCGCCCTTGGTCAGAATGCAATTCCAAGGGCACACCGAATCTGCTAACCCAATTGTAGACGATCTGCTCCGCCACGGTTCTGGCTTCCTGGTTAGGGATCGGAAACGCTTCCGGCCACTTACTGAAGTAGTCCATCACTACGAGTATATACCGATTACCATTGTCGGTTTCCGGAAAGGGCCCTGCGATGTCAATGGCGATTCGTTCGAAAGGTGCTCCCACGTTGTATTGGTGCATCTTACCTCGAGTTTTGATTCTCGGACCCTTGCTAGCTGCACACACGTCGCATTTTCTGCACCAGTCCTCGACATCTTCCTTCGCTTTTAACCAATAAAAACGTTCTCGTACCTTTTCTAGCGTCTTATTCACTCCCAAGTTGCCTCCGGACGCCCCGCCATGCATTTCCCGTAACACCTCCTTGACCCTCGTCCGCGGCACGACAAGCTGTATTACAAACGACTTTCCGTCGGAGGATTCCCATTTTCTTCTCAGGACACCTTCTTGGACTTGGAGGGAGTCCCACTGCGCAAAATACGCCTTTAAGGTCGGGCTTCTGTGCGAGATGTTCTGATGATCCGGTTTCTCCATGTTCTCCTTCCAGGCCAGAATCGGCTCGATATCCGGGTCTTCCTTCTGAGCGTTCCGGATCTCATCTACGCTCCAGCCGACGATAGGTTCGGCTCTCATTCTTTGGGTGGGAACCAGCTTCCGTTCTTCCTGACGCGCACAATGTTTACAATCCGTTCTGCATGGTATCCGGGACAGTACATCCTCATTAGAGTGGAGTTTTCCTTTACGATGCTGTATTTCGTAGTCGCTGATTTGCAGAATTTCGATCCATCTTGCGACCTGACCCTCAGGACTCTTGAAATGTAATAGCCATTTTAAGGCTGCATGGTCTGTGCGAAGAACGAACTTCCTCCCATAGAGGTATTTGTGAAAATGCTTCGTAGCCAAGATCAAAGCTAGAAGTTCCCACCTCGTCACGCAGTAGTTCCTTTCTGGCTTAGAGAGCACCTTGCTGAATTACGCGACCACCTTCTCTTGGCCGTCATGCACCGGGGAGTGTACGGCTCCTACCCCGACATTACTGTATCCACAATGAACGTTTACCCGGGAGTGGGGTAAGCCAGTATCGGGGCATCGCATAGCCGTTGTTTAAGTGCCTTGAAGCTCTTCTCGCACTCAATTGACCATTTGAATTGTTTTCCCTTTTCCGTCAACTGGTGCAGGCTCTTTGCGATCCCGGCAAAATCCTTCACGAACCGTCTGTAGTAGGTGGCTAGGCCCAGGAAGCTCCTTAGTTGGTGTTTATCCTTGGGGACTGGCCAGTTTTTCACCGCTTCGACTTCTCTGGATCGGTTCTCACTCCTTTCGCTGAAATTATGTGCCCCAAGTACTTGACTTCTGCTCTAAACAGGGCGCACTTCTTCGGGTTGAGCTTCAGGTGGGCACTTCGAAGCCTTTGAAACACATCCCTTAGATTGTCTCGGTGTTGCGCAAACGTTTTTCCTACGACGATGACATCATCCAAGTATACCAAACAGGTTTTCCATGTTAACCCTTGCAGGACATATTCCATCAATCGCTCGAAAGTCGCCGGAGCATTGCACAGCCCGAATGGCATTACGGTGAATTGCCTGCGGTGAAGGCGGTTTTCTCCCGGTCTTCTGGATGGATCTGTACCTGCCAGTAGCCACTCTTCAAGTCGAGAGTGGAAAACCATCGGGCTCCTGATAGTGTGTCTAGCGTGTCGTGAATCCGTGGCAGAGGATAGCTATCTTTCTTGGTGACGTAATTGAGCTGCCGATAGTCCACGTACAACCGGTGATGCCCACGGACTTTTGGAACTTTCAATCAGACCTTCTTTCTCCATTGCCGACACCATCTCTGCAACTTCTGTCTGCTTTGCCAATGGAAGGCGCCTAGCAGGCTGACGAATTGGTCTAGTATCACCAGTGTCTATTCGATGTTGTACCAGGTGTGTTCGGCCGTATTCTCCGTCCTGTGAGGCAAATACATCAGCGTACTCATTGATAAGATTCTCTGCCATAGTTCGCTGCTCCTGATTCAGCTCACTGGACTGGAGAATCGTCTCTCTCGTTTCCGCTGTCCAAGGTGATGGGAGAGGTTTTGGAGCATCACGTTCAGATATTGTTGCGACGGCGGTAATCGGCGTGCATTTTTCAGTCACCTCCCCTTGCCTTAGTTTGACAGCGTGCGGTCTTGCGTTCAAAACTCTCAGTGGAATGGAAGGTGGCTAGGCCCAGGAAGCTCCTTAGTTGGTGTTTGTCTTTGGGGACTGGCCAGTTTTTCACCGCTTCGACCTTCTCTGGATCGGTTCTCACTCCTTTCTCTGAAATTATGTGTCCCAGGTACTTGACTTCCGCTCTAAACAGGGCGCACTTCTTGGGGTTGATCTTCAGGTGAGCACTTCGAAGCCTTTGAAACACATCCCTTAGAATGTCTCGGTGTTGCGCAAACGTTTTTCCTACGACGATGACATCATCCAAGTATACCAAACAGGTTTTCTATGTTAACCCTTGCAGGACACATTCCATCAATCGCTCGAAAGTCGCCGGAGCATTGCACAGCCCGAATGGCATTACCGTGAATTGCCATAGCCCATTTCCTGCGGTGAAGGCGGATTTCTCCCGGTCTTCTGGATGGATCTGTAGCGAAGTTGGTCCTTACGCATTTCCCGACTGCTGGTTTTGGTAAGTCTGACTGACAGCCAGACGCTTCCTCTCTGCTTCTCCTACTTCCGCAATGTGTACAATTTCCTTGTCTAATTGCACTTCTGCACTGCCGTTGTAGGTGTCCGGTTTGGTTGCAATTCCAGCATCTTATTTGACTTCCGCGAGCATTCCACGACGGACATTTCCCTGACACGGTGTATTCCCTGTGCATGTGTTCATCCCCAAACTGCATCTCGATAGCCTGAACCAGAGAGTCGTAGTTCTGCTGTTTATCTTCCGTGATATTCTGCAAGAGCTCCGCAGCTGGACCCCTCAGTGCAAGCGTGAGTGCAATAGACTTCTCTTCATCGTCCCAGGTATTGGTCATTGCGGCCGTTTCGAATTGCCTCTTATAAATTGGCCATAATGTTTGACCATCGAAGATAGGAGGCTGCATCTCCTTTCTTCTCAGTCCGTCAGTGGAATATTCCCGTGCTTTCTGTCTCTTCACGTTGCTGAGCTCCTTAGAAAGATTTTCTACTTGCTTTCCCACTATCTCGAATTGCGTATCCACTTTTTCAAACTGAGTCTCTATCTTCATGAACTGAGTTTCATGTTTCTCAAAATTTTCATCGAATCTAGTTTCGACTTTTTCAAGTTGCGTCTCGACCGTCTCGATTTTCTCTTCGATTACTTCGAATTTGGATTCCAAGTTCTTGTTTTGCTCATCAAGTTTACTTTCCAGAGCATCTAGAGAATTCTTTTGTTCGTCCATTGCTTTCTTTTGTTCATCCATTGCTTTCTTTTGTTCATTCAGCTTAAGTTCTAGAGAATTCTTTTGTTCATCCAGCTTAAGTTCTAGAGAATTCCTTTGGTCGCCCATTGCTTTCTTTTGTTCGTCCAATGCTTTCTTTTGTTCGTCCAGCTTAAGTTCTAGAGAATTCCTTTGATCTTCTATTGCTTTCTTTTGTTCGTCCATGACTGACCTAAGTAGCAGGAGCAGACTTGTTATGCCCGGGTCGGCTGCTGTACTTGCTGGTTCCTCTTCCACGTCCAACTCTATGTCATGCGGATTTTCACCTTCCTGCGTTACTGCTTCTTCCAGACGAATCAGTAGGGCATCTTTTCCAAAAGTTGTGTCGAGATTCCGCTTACTGAGTTCTGCCTTTAGTTGAATTATAGTTAGGTTTCCCAATTTGCGACCCATTTTGCGCAACTAATTAACTCAACACAGAAATGGTTTTTTTTTTTTCTTGTGCAATTTCACACCACGGAAATAGTTATTCACAGAATAAGTTTTATCCCGCTTCTGACACCAATGTAATATGCGAGCTACGGCTCGAGTAGATACAACAATATTCTGTGAAATTATTTCTTTATTTTCTAGTCTATAGAACAATTCAGGTTCACACTATACTATTCTTCGCAATTCTTTTCTTACAAGGTCTCTTTCCTCTCAAATCACTTATCTCCTTTCAATTACTTAATTCACAAATCCAAACTAATTACTTCTTCTTGTTAACTCTCAACTTTCAATTTATCACAAAATTACAACTTCGCCCATTATCACTTTTCTAATCTCTTCGCCGCGGTTCTAAACCATCTGCCCCTTTTGATCGCCATCTGTCCTTATATAGCAGAAGCTTCTGATAGCCAGAAACTTCTAGCAAATTCTTCGACCACTGGAACAAGAAAAATTCTGATGTAATAATTCCATTTCTTGCAGTTACCATTCTCTCTTATCCGTGATATTATCCGTCTCTTTCATGAACTGTGGAGACTTAACCGAAGACACGAACCTCGAATGAAAAGACACTTTGGAATGGGCTGGAGGAGCGTAGTTATTATTCTACATTATTGTAGCATCGTTTTAGGTGATGTTACATTATTATCATTATTATCATTATTATCATTATTATCATAATTATCATTATTATCATTATTAACATTATTATCATTATTATCATTATTATCATTATTATCACTATTATCATTATTATCATTATTATCATTATTATCATTATTATCGTTATTATCATTATTATCATTATTACCATTATTATCATTATTATGATTATTATCAGTATTAGCATTATTATCATTATTATAATTATTATCATTATTATCATTATTATCATTATTACCATTATTATCATTATTATCATTATTATCATTATTATCATTATTATCATTATCATCATTATTATCATTATTACCATTATTATCATTATTATCATTATTATCATAATTATCATTATTATCATTATTATTATTATTACTATTATTATCATTATTATCATTGTTATCATTATTATCATTATTATCATTATTATCATTATTATCGTTATTATCATTATTATCATTATTAACATTATTATCATTATTATCATTATTATCATTATTATCATTATTATCATTATTATAATTATTATCATTATTATCATTATTATCATTATTATCATTATTATCATTATTATCATTATTATCATTATTATCACTATTATCATTATTATCATTATTATCATTAATATCATTTTTATAATTATTATCATTATTATCATTATTATCATTATTATCATTATTATCATTATTATCATTATTATCATTATTATCATTATTATCATTATTATCATTATTATCATTATTATCATTAATATCATTTTTATAATTATTATCATTATTGTCATTATTATCATTATTACCATTATTATCATTATTATCATTATTATCATTATTATCATTATTATCATTATTATCATTATTATCATTATTATCATTGTTACCATTATTATCATTATTTTCATTATTATTATTATTATCATTATTATCATTATTATCATTATTATCATTCTTAACATTATTATCATTATTATCATTATTATCATTATTATTATTATTATCATTATTATCATTATTATCATTATTATCATAATTATCATAATTATTATAATTATCATTATTATCATTATTATCATTATTATCATTATTATCATTACCATCATTATTATTATTATTATCATTATTATCTTTATTATCATTATTATCATTATTATCATTATTATCATTATTATCATAATTATCATAATTATCATAATTATCATAATTATCATTATTATCATTATTATCACTATTATAATTATTATCAATATTATCAATATTATCATTATTATCATTAATATCATTTTTATAATTATTATCATTATTATCATTATTATCATTATTGTCATTATTATCATTATTATCATTACTATCATTATTATCATTATCATTATTATCATTATTATCATTATTATCATTATTATCATTATTATCATTGTTATCATTACTGTCATTATTATCATTATTATCATTACTATCATTATTATCATTATTATAATTATTATCATTATTATCATTATTAACATTATTATCATTATTATCATTATTATCATTATTATCATTATTATCATTATTATCATTATTATCATTATTATCATTATTATCATTATTATCATTATTATCATTATTATCATTATTATCATTATTATCATTATTATCATTATTATCATTATTATCATTATTATCATTATTATCATTATTATCATTATTATCATTATTAACATTATTATCATTACTATCATTATTATCATTATTATCATTATTATCATTACTATCATTATTATCATTATTATCATTATTATTATTATTATTATCATTGTTATCATTATTATCATTATTATCATTATTACCATTATTATCATTATAATCATTACTATCATTATTATCATTATTACCATTATTATCATTATTATCGTTATTATCATTATTATCATTATTATCACTATTATCATTATTATCATTATTATCATTACTATCATTATTATCATTATTACCATTATTATCATTATTATCATTATTATCATTATTGTCATTATTATCATTATTATCATTATTATTATTATTATCATTATTATCATTGTTATCATTATTAACATTATTATCATTATTATCATTATTATCATTATTATCATTATTAACATTATTATCATTATTAATATTAACATTATTATCATTATTATCATTATTATCATTATTATCATTATTATCATTATTATCATTATTATCATTATTATCATTATTAACATTATTATCATTATTATCACTATTATCATTATTATCATTAAGATCATTATTATCATTATTATCATTATTATCATTATTATCATTATTATCATTATTATCATTATTATCAATATTATCATTTTCATCATTATTAATATTATCATTATTATCATTATTATCATTATTATCATTATTATCATTATTATCATTATTATCATTATTATCATTATTATCATTATTATCATTATTATCATTATTATCATTATTATCATTATTATCATTATTATCATTATTATCATTATTATCATTATTATCATTATTATCATTATTATCATTATTATCATTATTATCATTATTATCATTATTATCATTATTATCATTATTATCATTATTATCATTATTATCATTATAAACGTTATTATCATTACTATCATTATTATCATTATTATTATTATTATCATTATTATCATTATTATCATTATTATCATTATTATCATTATTATCATTATTATCATTATTATCATAATTATCATAATTATCATAATTATCATTATTATCACTATTATAATTATTATCAATATTATCATTATTATCATTATTATCATTATTATCATAATTACCATAATTATCATAATTACCATTATTATCACTATTATAATTATTATCATTATTATCATTATTATCATTATTATCATTATAATCATTATTATCACTATTATCATTATTAACATTATTATCATTATTATCATTACTATCATTATTATCATTATTATCATTATTTTCATTATTATCTTTATTATCATTATTATCATTATTATCATTATTATCATAATTATCATAATTATCATAATTATCATTATTATCACTATTATCATTATTATCATTATTATCATTATTATCATTATTATCATTATTATCATTATTATCATTATTATCATTATTATCATTATTATCATTATTATCATTATTATCATTATTATCATTATTATTATTATTATCATTATTATCATTATTATCATTATTATCATAATTATCATAATTATTATAATTATCATTATTATCATTATTATCATTATTATCATTATTATCATTACCATCATTATTATTATTATTATCATTATTATCTTTATTATCATTATTATCATTATTATCATTATTATCATTATTATCATAATTATCATAATTATCATAATTATCATAATTATCATTATTATCATTATTATCACTATTATAATTATTATCAATATTATCAATATTATCATTATTATCATTAATATCATTTTTATAATTATTATCATTATTATCATTATTATCACTATTGTCATTATTATCATTATTATCATTACTATCATTATTATCATTATCATTATTATCATTATTATCATTATTATCATTATTATCATTATTATCATTGTTATAATTACTATCATTATTATCATTATTATCATTACTATCATTATTATCATTATTATAATTATTATCATTATTATCATTATTATCATTATTATCATTATTATCATTATTATCATTATTATCATTATTATCATTATTATCATTATTATCATTATTATCATTATTATCATTATTATCATTATTATCATTATTATCATTATTATCATTATTATCATTATTATCATTATTATCATTATTATCATTATTATCATTATTATCATTATTATCATTATTATCATTATTAACATTATTATCATTACTATCATTATTATCATTATTATCATTATTATCATTACTATCATTATTATCATTATTATCATTATTATTATTATTATTATCATTGTTATCATTATTATCATTATTATCATTATTACCATTATTATCATTATAATCATTACTATCATTATTATCATTATTACCATTATTATCATTATTATCGTTATTATCATTATTATCATTATTATCACTATTATCATTATTATCATTATTATCATTACTATCATTATTATCATTATTACCATTATTATCATTATTATCATTATTATCATTATTGTCATTATTATCATTATTATCATTATTATTATTATTATCATTATTATCATTGTTATCATTATTAACATTATTATCATTATTATCATTATTATCATTATTATCATTATTAACATTATTATCATTATTAATATTAACATTATTATCATTATTATCATTATTATCATTATTATCATTATTATCATTATTATCATTATTATCATTATTAACATTATTATCATTATTATCACTATTATCATTATTATCATTAAGATCATTATTATCATTATTATCATTATTATCATTATTATCATTATTATCATTATTATCATTATTATCAATATTATCATTTTCATCATTATTAATATTATCATTATTATCATTATTATCATTATTATCATTATTATCATTATTATCATTATTATCATTATTATCATTATTATCATTATTATCATTATTATCATTATTATCATTATTATCATTATTATCATTATTATCATTATTATCATTATTATCATTATTATCATTATTATCATTATTATCATTATTATCATTATTATCATTATTATCATTATTATCATTATTATCATTATTATCATTATTATCATTATTATCATTATTATCATTATTATCATTATTATCATTATAAACGTTATTATCATTACTATCATTATTATCATTATTATTATTATTATCATTATTATCATTATTATCATTATTATCATTATTATCATTATTATCATTATTATCATTATTATCATAATTATCATAATTATCATAATTATCATTATTATCACTATTATAATTATTATCAATATTATCATTATTATCATTATTATCATTATTATCATAATTACCATAATTATCATAATTACCATTATTATCACTATTATAATTATTATCATTATTATCATTATTATCATTATTATCATTATAATCATTATTATCACTATTATCATTATTAACATTATTATCATTATTATCATTACTATCATTATTATCATTATTATCATTATTTTCATTATTATCATTATTATCATTATTATCATTATTATCACTATTATCATTATTATCATTATTATCATTATTATCGTTATTATCGTTATTATCATTAATATCATTATTATCAATATTATCATTATTATCATTATTATCATTATCATTATTATCATTATTATCATTACTAACATTATTATCATTATTATCATTGTTATCATTATTAACATTATTAACATTATTATCATTATTAATATTATTATCATTATTACCATTATTATCATTATTATCATTATTATCATTATTATCATTATTATCATTATTATAATTATTATCATTATTATAATTATTATCATTATTATCATTATTATCATTATTATCATTATTATCATTATTGTCATTATTATCATTATTATCATTATTATCATTATTATCATTATTATCATTATTATCACTATTATCATTATTAGCATTATTATCATTATTATCATTATTATCATTATTATCATTATTATTATTATTATCATTATTATCATTATTATCATTATTATCATAATTATCATAATTATCATAATTATCATTATTATCATTATTATCATTATTACCATTAACATCATTAATATTTTTATTATCATTATTATCATTATTATCATTATTATCATTATTATCATTATTATCATTATTATCATTATCAGTATTATCATTATTATCATTATTAACATTATTATCATTATTATCATTATTATCATTATTATCATTATTATCATTATTATCATTATTAGCATTATTATCATAACTATCATAATTATCA
>CAUJBT010000181.1:5000-7500 GCA_963082735.1 Pocota personata
GCGGAGCACGAGTTTGTTGCCATTTTTTACGCGCTTTTCTCTTCTCCCTTACCATTTCTTTTATTTCCGGTGGATATTTTTGGGCATGATTGATTGGCGTTTTCCTTTGATAGGGAGTATTTTTCCACGCGGCGCGCTGCAGAACTTCAACAAAACGATCAATTTCGATTTCGAGTTCAGAAAACGTCCTAAGTGATACTCTCAGTTCGGTATGTTCTTCAACGTCTTTTTTAAAGCCTTCCCAATCAGTTTTTCTGCTAGTTAGTCTAGCAGGTACATCTTTTTTAATTAGGCGTTCGGTCATCGTTAGAATGATAGGGGAATGATCGGAAGAGAGATCAAAACTTTCATCAATTTTAATACATTTGTCTGGTATTCCTTTTACAACAAAGAAATCGATCAGATCGGGTATTTTGTTGTTATCAGTCGGCCAATATGTTGGTTTACCAGTCGAGTGAAAGTCGCATCTGTGTTGCATGCAGGCGTTGTAAAGTGCTCTGCCTTTTTGTGAGACACATCTTGAACCCCAGAAGGTGTGTTTTGCATTAAAATCACCGCCAATAATAAAATTCGGTCCAAGAGAGTTGAAAATATTTGTAAAATCATTTTTTTCAAGCCTGCAACGCAGTGGACAATAAATAGACGAGACATTGAAAGAGTAATGTCCATTTTTCACGCGTACAGTGCTCACTTGCATTGTTTCAAGCTCTATCATAATCTCTTCAGAGTGTTCGATGCAATCTTTTATGATTAAAGACGATCCGCCTCTGGCTCTTTCCGACGGGTGATAAGCGTGATAGGTACTGTATCCAGTAATGTTTACACGCGATAGTTTCGTCAGGTGAGTTTCACAGATCAAACATATGTCAATGTCATTTTCCCGTAGAAATATTTCTAGCTCTTCTAGTCTTTGTATGAGACCGTTGGCGTTCCATGCAACAATTTTAAGACGTTTCGTCATGTTCGTTTTGAAATGCTCCTATTGTTAAGCTTATATTCAAGCTTCTCCAACCTTTCGACAATTAGCGTGTTTGTTTTTGTTTGCTCCTCAAGCCTCGCAAGGATAATAGAAAAGACGTGAGATACGGGGTTTTCCGAATTATCAGTGTTCGTTTTTATTGATGTTGATGCTTGAGCACGCGTCTGCATGTCAGAATCTGATGGCTTTTCTTTAGGCGCTTTTACCTTAACGCGGTGTGGAATTTGATCGGTGTTTGATGTCGCAGCTTGAGCGTACGTAAGCGCGCCAGGGTCGGCTCGGTTGTCTCTAGTCACCTTTCTTGCAGCGGTTTTCGACTTTTCCTTATTTACCGGTTTTGAGGGTGGGTTTTCCGGCTTCATAAGTCGATCTCTTCTTTTTTGTAATTCTTTGGCTACTTCACAGCCTCTGTAATTAGCCGGATGCTTACCATTGCAGTTAATACACGCTGCAGGGGTTTTTTTGTTTACACCACACTCTTGACTAAGATGTTTACCGGCGCATTTGACACATCGCGGTTCTTTTCGGCAATATGTTTGCGTATGGTTGAATCCTTGGCATCGCTTGCACTGAGGTATCAACCTTGTATTCTTGCGCATGGGTTCGATTTTGACTACGACATTCAGAATTGTTCTTATTTCGTAAATCTTTTCTAAACTCTCAGCCTTATCAAAGGTTAGCATAAAAAGAGGAAGCTCGCGCTTAACCATCGTTTCCTCGCCTTCCAATTTTTGCTTTTCCCGTTTAATTAAGTTTACCGCATCGACGATTTTAAAGTTTTTGTTCTTCAAATCGTGAACAACGTCTTCCTTTCGGCATGAGGCATGAAGTCCTCTAGCTACGACTCGTATCGGTCTTTCAGATTTATTTTCGTAAGTATACCACTGGATTTTTTCGGTATTTAGTTTATTAGATACTGAGCGGTAACTGTCTGAGTCCTTTACGTTTACTTTCCATTTGTTGTTGTTGAGCGATGTTACTTCAAAATCGGATAGCAACAAAGGTTTGAGAAAAGAATGCAGTTTATTATAGTCTGCAATTCCGATCACGTATATTGGTGGCGGTGGTCGTACCTTATTTCGTGGATTTTCTTCGGCACGCGTGATTATTTTGTCAGGCTGTTCTTTACCTTCTCGTTTATTTTGCGTGTTTTCTTGCCTCGTTAACATTTCGGGCGAAGAGCCAGCTTTTCGTTTTTTGACAGGCCGTTTTTTTAGAATCCAATTGGTTTCCCGACTTAGTTCTTCATCATCCGTTTTATAATCCGTGTTATCGGGGACGATTGAACTCGCAGCAGACTCATTACGAGGTTTCGATGTATCATTAAATGCTTTATTTTCTGCTTTAAGTACATTTAATTCCTTTCTTAGTTCTTCGCAGAGAAGTTCCATTTTACTTAGCCTGGTCCGGAGTTCCATATTTTCGTCCGTTAGGCTTTGAATTTTCGCTGAAGTCCGTTGTTCGTGCGCCGACACTATCGATGTCGCCGGACTTCTAGTTCCGCACGTTTTCATGGTAGAT
>CAUJBT010000181.1:12500-16837 GCA_963082735.1 Pocota personata
CGAAAGGTTTAGTCCTTTGTAGACGACGCAGTAGATTCCTCTCATCTAGAATTCGAAGGACTTCATTGTTAACGTGTCCTTGTAATCTGTCTTTATGCTTACGCGCGAAGTTTTTGATTTCATATTCGACTGTCGCAATTCCTAAATCTCTATGGATATCGCTATTTCTAATAAACCACGGTGCATTAACTATTGATCTTAGCACTTTATTTTCAAAAGTTTGTAAAATATTGACATTACTTATTTTGGTACAACCCCAAAGTTGTATTCCATATGTCCATATCGGCTTTAGCACTTGCTTGCATAAAAGCAGTTTGTTCTCTACATTAAGCTTGGAATGTTTTCCAAGTAACCAGTACATTTCTCTGTATTTGGTTTCGAGTTCTTTACGTTTTTTCTTCACGTGCGATTTCCACTTCAGCTTAGCATCAAGTGTCATTCCAAGATACTTAGCCTCGTTTGCAAACGGAATTTGAACCGAGTTTGAAAAGATGGGCAAATTATTTATTTTCTTATAAGTAAAATTGACATGAACAGATTTGTTTTCGTTTAAAGCTAGTCGCCAAATCTTTGTCCATTCATTTACTTTATTCAATGCTTCTTGCAATTTTTCAGTCGATTCTTCGATCGTTTTACCCGTTGCCAGGATGGCAGTGTCGTCGGCAAATGTAGCTAAGACGGTGCCTTCTTCTTGCGGTATATCGCGAGTATATAATAGGTACAAAAGCGGTCCAAGGACACTTCCCTGCGGCACCCCAGCCCTTATTTCTTTAAATTCCGAATATTCGTTTCCGTGTTTGACTCGGAAAAGTCGATTCGTCAAGTATTTTTCTAGAATATTATATAAGTGTTCCGGCAGAACTTGTCGTAATTTATATTTCAAGCCTTCATGACAGACCTTGTCAAAAGCTTGAGAAACATCAAGGAATATGCTCGAGCAAATCTTTTTTTCTTCGTAAGCTTTTTCAATTAAATCAGTTATTCTATGCACTTGGTCTATTGTTGAGTGCTTGGTTCTAAACCCAAACTGGTGATTGGGAATAAGAGATCCTTCTTCTATAACCGGCTGTAATCGCTTAAGTACTATTCTTTCGAAAACTTTAGACATAATCGGCAGCAGCGAAATAGGTCTATACGATTTTTTATCATTCGGTGGTTTTCCTGGCTTCAGAATCATTATTACTTCCGCGACTTTCCATTGACTCGGAACATATTCTAATCTTATCGCTGCGTTTATAATGTAAAGAAACTTAACTAACGCTTTTCTAGGTAACGATTTAAGAAGCTCTCCTGTGATTAGGTCGTATCCAGGAGCTTTATTCGGTTTCAGTTTCTTTATTTCTTGTTGAAGTTCGGTCAGCCTTGCATTTCTTACTGTGTAATTGTGAAATGCTATATCCGACGCATTATCATTTTCAGCAAGCGCTTGCCATCAAATGGTTTAAATGTTTCTTCTAAATGGGCGGCAAAGACTTCTGCTTTGTCTTTATCATTCTTGGCCCATTCGTTGTCATTTTTCTTGATTGGGGCCGCTTGTATTTTCGGTTTTTTAATGCCTTTTATAGCTTTCCAGAGCGAATAATTGGAATCTTTGTCCGCTGTTAAGCTTTCAATGCTGGTTTGTATTGTCCGGTTTTTAAAATCAATAATGGCCTTTTTTAGCAAGTTACACAAGCGATTCAAATGCGATTTATGTTGCGGAGCACGAGTTTGTTGCCATTTTTTACGCGCTTTTCTCTTCTCCCTTACCATTTCTTTTATTTCCGGTGGATATTTTTGGGCATGATTGATTGGCGTTTTCCTTTGATAGGGAGTATTTTTCCACGCGGCGCGCTGCAGAACTTCAACAAAACGATCAATTTCGATTTCGAGTTCAGAAAACGTCCTAAGTGATACTCTCAGTTCGGTATGTTCTTCAACGTCTTTTTTAAAGCCTTCCCAATCAGTTTTTCTGCTAGTTAGTCTAGCAGGTACATCTTTTTTAATTAGGCGTTCGGTCATCGTTAGAATGATAGGGGAATGATCGGAAGAGAGATCAAAACTTTCATCAATTTTAATACATTTGTCTGGTATTCCTTTTACAACAAAGAAATCGATCAGATCGGGTATTTTGTTGTTATCAGTCGGCCAATATGTTGGTTTACCAGTCGAGTGAAAGTCGCATCTGTGTTGCATGCAGGCGTTGTAAAGTGCTCTGCCTTTTTGTGAGACACATCTTGAACCCCAGAAGGTGTGTTTTGCATTAAAATCACCGCCAATAATAAAATTCGGTCCAAGAGAGTTGAAAATATTTGTAAAATCATTTTTTTCAAGCCTGCAACGCAGTGGACAATAAATAGACGAGACATTGAAAGAGTAATGTCCATTTTTCACGCGTACAGTGCTCACTTGCATTGTTTCAAGCTCTATCATAATCTCTTCAGAGTGTTCGATGCAATCTTTTATGATTAAAGACGATCCGCCTCTGGCTCTTTCCGACGGGTGATAAGCGTGATAGGTACTGTATCCAGTAATGTTTACACGCGATAGTTTCGTCAGGTGAGTTTCACAGATCAAACATATGTCAATGTCATTTTCCCGTAGAAATATTTCTAGCTCTTCTAGTCTTTGTATGAGACCGTTGGCGTTCCATGCAACAATTTTAAGAAGTTTCGTCATGTTCGTTTTGAAATGCTCCTATTGTTAAGCTTATATTCAAGCTTCTCCAACCTTTCGACAATTAGCGTGTTTGTTTTTGTTTGCTCCTCAAGCCTCGCAAGGATAATAGAAAAGACGTGAGATACGGGGTTTTCCGAATTATCAGTGTTCGTTTTTATTGATGTTGATGCTTGAGCACGCGTCTGCATGTCAGAATCTGATGGCTTTTCTTTAGGCGCTTTTACCTTAACGCGGTGTGGAATTTGATCGGTGTTTGATGTCGCAGCTTGAGCGTACGTAAGCGCGCCAGGGTCGGCTCGGTTGTCTCTAGTCACCTTTCTTGCAGCGGTTTTCGACTTTTCCTTATTTACCGGTTTTGAGGGTGGGTTTTCCGGCTTCATAAGTCGATCTCTTCTTTTTTGTAATTCTTTGGCTACTTCACAGCCTCTGTAATTAGCCGGATGCTTACCATTGCAGTTAATACACGCTGCAGGGGTTTTTTTGTTTACACCACACTCTTGACTAAGATGTTTACCGGCGCATTTGACACATCGCGGTTCTTTTCGGCAATATGTTTGCGTATGGTTGAATCCTTGGCATCGCTTGCACTGAGGTATCAACCTTGTATTCTTGCGCATGGGTTCGATTTTGACTACGACATTCAGAATTGTTCTTATTTCGTAAATCTTTTCTAAACTCTCAGCCTTATCAAAGGTTAGCATAAAAAGAGGAAGCTCGCGCTTAACCATCGTTTCCTCGCCTTCCAATTTTTGCTTTTCCCGTTTAATTAAGTTTACCGCATCGACGATTTTAAAGTTTTTGTTCTCCAAATCGTGAACAACGTCTTCCTTTCGGCATGAGGCATGAAGTCCTCTAGCTACGACTCGTATCGGTCTTTCAGATTTATTTTCGTAAGTATACCACTGGATTTTTTCGGTATTTAGTTTATTAGATACTGAGCGGTAACTGTCTGAGTCCTTTACGTTTACTTTCCATTTGTTGTTGTTGAGCGATGTTACTTCAAAATCGGATAGCAACAAAGGTTTGAGAAAAGAATGCAGTTTATTATAGTCTGCAATTCCGATCACGTATATTGGTGGCGGTGGTCGTACCTTATTTCGTGGATTTTCTTCGGCACGCGTGATTATTTTGTCAGGCTGTTCTTTACCTTCTCGTTTATTTTGCGTGTTTTCTTGCCTCGTTAACATTTCGGGCGAAGAGCCAGCTTTTCGTTTTTTGACAGGCCGTTTTTTTAGAATCCAATTGGTTTCCCGACTTAGTTCTTCATCATCCGTTTTATAATCCGTGTTATCGGGGACGATTGAACTCGCAGCAGACTCATTACGAGGTTTCGATGTATCATTAAATGCTTTATTTTCTGCTTTAAGTACATTTAATTCCTTTCTTAGTTCTTCGCAGAGAAGTTCCATTTTACTTAGCCTGGTCCGGAGTTCCATATTTTCGTCCGTTAGGCTTTGAATTTTCGCTGAAGTCCGTTGTTCGTGCGCCGACACTATCGATGTCGCCGGACTTCTAGTTCCGCACGTTTTCATGGTAGATCTTGATGTTGGTGATCTAACTACCCTAGTACCTTTTTTAAAAGGGTCAGATGAACGCAATAAATGGCTCTCCCCAGAATCCGTAGAGCCGACCTCCGAAGAGGGTGGATTTTCCAGTGTACCTGGACTGCCACCTGGGGT